>JARQOC010000001.1:40739906-40772406 GCA_033576535.1 Allobates femoralis
TTCTCCTCATAACTAAGGCTAGGAATTAGATAGAGAGACAAAATAAACACCATTCTACTCAGAACTATACAAGCTTTCACCAGATATGTCACAAGAGGATCTTTGTTAATATTTTACCCATGTGATCGCAAGCGCAAAACTTTAAAACGTATTTCCGAAAAATCGGCGCGCTTTAAATATTTCAAAAACTGCCCATGTGTCTGCTTTGCTCTTAGCCACATCTGTACCAAATTTCAAGTTGGGATCGCAATGGGATCATATTTTAACATATTTTACTATTAAAAGCGTCAATGGGTCATTCCATATCAAGTAATCTAAATATGAATATTTTTTTTTACCTGACGTCTTTAGATTTTTTTTTTTTTTTTCCTTTATGAAGTACTACTTTAGTTAATTACAAATTAAAAGTTTGGAATTTTTTTCTTCATCAGTTAATTTTTTACAGATTTTTAAAGTTTAAAAAAAGGGCGAATTTTGGCCTGGTACGACTTTAAATTTTTTTATCTCGGGCTAGAAATAAGATAGAGAAACAAAATAAACACCATTCTACTCAGAACTGTCCAGGCTTTCACCAGATATGTCACAAGAGTATATTTGTTAATTTTAATTTTTTACCTATGCGAATGCAAACGCAACATTTTGAAACGCATTTCCGAAAAAAACATTTTAATAAAAATTTTCCAAAACTGCCCATGTGTCTTTTATGCTCTTAGCCACATCTGTACCAAATTTCAAGTTGATATCGTGATGGGATCATATTTTAAAATATTTAACTATGGTTAATCTCATTTTTATTAAATTTTGAAAAAACATATGAAAGACATACATTCAATCTTTTAACAAAATCTTGAGACATATAAAATATACAAAAAGAGAATTCACAAAGTTATTAGTAACTTTAAGATAAGCTGCAAATTTACTTTTGCGCTTATCTCTGGTGCAATATATACTACAATCTAAATATAATTCCAAACACTCAAGTATACAACCTTTCTCAGGGTTTTGAGATGTTCTGATGTCAAGGGGACAAGCAGCCCCAGCAGAATGATTTTTATTACTTGGCCCCTTCTAACAGGTTGACCACGTAAGTGGGTCATTACCCGTTGAGGCCTAGTTGGAATAGTCTATCGACTGGTGTACCGGAAAGGAAGGCCGAAATATTAATGATCTACTCACAGCTCAGAGTTTTCGATACCTGTCTAATGTTCACTAGAATTCTGAAGGTATAGGCGTAGAAAGGAAATACCTAGACTGAATGTATCAGATGGGAAGAAAAGAGAGATAGAAAAGAAGAGAGAGAGAGAAGAGAAACAAAAACCATTAGAAAAAGTTATACTGGGAAAGAAAAGCCACGTAAGAAAAAAAGAAAAAAAGGAGGGGGGGGGGACGGGTGAGGTATGGGAAGGAGAAAGGGTTCTCATCCCACTGGCTCCCCATCAGCCAGAGGTCGAGCCATATTATCTGTGCTGGAAAAGATACTCCTAAATTCTGCAGAGTCGTGAAAAAGAATCCATTCAACCCAAATCCCTATGAATTTGTTCCGAGATCCCGACGCATCAGCTGCGAGCTCCTCCATTCGATATGTGTCCATCAATTCTTTGAACCAATCAAGTAGAGATGGAGCCCGGCTTGATTTCCAGAACCTCGGGATCACAGCACGAGCAGCCGAGATGCAAAAGCGGAGAATATCCCTCTTCTGTAGCCCAATAGGACCTGGAAAAATGGATAACATTGCCGATTCTGGGCAGCATTCGGCTTGTTTACCTGTTATCCGGGCGTATGCATTGAAAACCTCAGACCAGAACCGCCGGTTTTCCCCACAACTCCACCAAATGTGTATCATTGTACCCTTCTCTTCCCCACAGCGCCAGCAGGTATCAGGGGTTCCAGGGAACATGTTCCGGAGTGTCGTCGGGCACAAGTACCATCTAGTGAGCAGCTTATAGCTTCTTTCTTGTGCAGAACAAGCGCTAGCTAGTGAGTGAGTAAATATAAAGCATTTCTGCCAATTAGCTTCTGAAATGCTACACCCCAATTCCCTCTCCCAAGCACGTTGGAAGTAAAGGGTGCCCTGCTCTCTCATGGACCCTAAGGCCTGGTATAGAACTGATATTTTGCACCTCGGTGGAGCCTCTAGTTGGAATAACCTCTCCAATACGTTGGGCGTCAATCTTACCCTGCAAGAGTGGTCAGCTGAATATAATTATGCTCTGTATTGGAGAAATTCGAATCACTTAAGAGGTCTCGTAGGTTCTTTGAGTTGTAGCTCTGCCATCGGGGGCAAACCACCACTGGACAGAGTCTGTCCTACTCGGGTGTCATCCACAATCCGCCAACATAAAAATCTCTGCCTGTCAAATCTGGGTGGGAAAGATGGGTTGGAAAAAAGGGGAGTCAAAGGGCTAAGTCTGTCGTTTAAGCGGAGGGTTTTCGTCACTAGGTGCCATACCTTCAAGGTGTTTCTGGTCATGTCTGTCAAAGGTACTAGGTCTGTGGAGTCTTTAGGGGAAATCCAAAGCAGGTGTTTCAGCGGAATCCCCAAACCCTCTTGCTCCACCCCTACCCATTTCTTGGAGGACGCATGATAATGCCAATCTAGAGCTCTAACAAGAGAGGAAGCCTCAAAGTACGCTCGTATGTTGGGTAGTCCAACCCCTCCTCTGGTCTCGGGCAAGGATAGGATATTCATTCGCAATCTGGACCTCTTGCCCCCCCAGACAAATCTAAGGATCATAGATTGCATTTTGGAGAGGAAACCTCTATCCAATAGAACAGGAACTGTCTGAAAAGTATATAAGAGTCGGGGCAAGACATCCATCTTGACTACGTTTATTCTCCCGAACCAGGATAGCTTTAATTGTCTATAGGAGGTAAATGCCGATTCCGCGTTAGTCAAAAGGGGTTGATAATTTAAATTGAATATTTGTTTAAGATCTTTTGGTATAAGGACTCCCAAGTACTTAATGGCTTCTACTTTCCATTTAAATGGGAACTGTTTAGATAGATGAGAAACCAATTCTCCAGGCAAAGAAATATTGAGTGCCTCGGTTTTGGAGCAATTCACTTTAAAGTTGCTCAATTGTCCGAACCGTTCAAACTCCATTAAGACCGAAGGGATGGAGACCAGGGGCTGGGAGATGTAAAGTAGCAGGTCATCTGCAAATAAGGCTAATTTGTGATGACTCTGTCCCAGCTTGACCCCATGGACGCATTCATTGGACCTAAGTGCAAAATATTTAACTATTATAGTGTCAATTCAAAAGTCACCAAGAACACAATCAGTCATTTTTTCACAATTGCCCGTCAATAGTTTGAATTTGATATAAAGAAACATAGTCTTGTAACATCTCAAATGAAAGCTGTTACCGTTCTGAGTAAAATGACGCATCTCCCACTTCATTATCTTATTTCTAGCCTGAGATAAAAAAATGTAAAGTCGTACCAGGCCAAAATTCACACTTTTTTTAAACTTTAAAAATCTGTAAAAAATTAACTGATGAAGAAAAAAATTCCAAACTTTTAATTTGTAATTAACTAAAGTAGTACTTCATAAAGGAAAAAAAAAAAAAAAATCTAAAGACGTCAGGTAAAAAAAAATATTCATATTTAGATCACTTGATATGGAATGACCCATTGACGCTCTTACTAGTAAAATATGTTAAAATATGATCCCATTGCGATCCCAACTTGAAATTTGGTACAGATGTGGCTAAGAGCACAGCAGACACATGGGCAGTTTTTGAAATATTTAAAGCGCGCCGATTTTTCGGAAATGCGTTTTAAAGTTTTGCGCTTGCGATCACATGGGTAAAATATTAACAAATATCCTCTTGTGACATATCTGATGAAAGCCTGGACAGTTCTGAGTAGATTGGTGTTTATTTTGTTTCTCTATCTTATTTCTAGCCCGAGATATGATAGAAAATGTAAAGCCATACCAGGCCAAAATTCGCACTTTTTTAAAACTTTAAAAATCTGTAAAAAAATTAACAGATAAAGAAAAAAATTCGAAACTTTTTTTTTGTAATTAGATAAAGTTGTTCTTCAGATAGAAAAATTTTTTTAAAAATCTGAGGACGTCAGGGAAAAAAAATATTCATTTTTGGATCACTTGACATGGAATGACCCATATACAGAAAAGAGGATGCCGAGGAAATGGAGGACAGGTGAGAATAATCTTTTTTTATGTGTATGAAGAATGGCACAAAAGGGGACAATACTACAAGGCGAGGAATAGGATGGAGATATTACTACATGAAGGGGAAAAGGATGGGGACATTAATACAATAAGGGGACCAGGATGGGACATTACTACAGGATGGGGACATTAATACAATAAGGGGACCAGGATGGGACATTACTACAGGATGGGGACATTACTACAAGGATGGGGACATTACTACAGGATGGGGACCAGGATGAGGACATTAATACAATAAGAGGACCAGGATGGGACATTACTACAGGATGGGGACATTACTACAAGGATGGGGACATTACTACAGGATGGGGACCAGGATGAGGACATTACTACAAGGCAAGGAACAGGATGTAGACATCACTGCAAGAGGGGGACAAGAATGGGGGAAATTACTACAGGAATAGGATCGGGGTGGGGACATTACTACAAGATTATGACCAGGATGGGGATATTACTATAATATGGGAACCAGGATGGGGACATTGCTACATGATGAGGACCAGGTAGGGACATTACTACAGGAAGGGGACATTACTATATGATGAGGACCAGGATAGGGACATCACTACAAGATGGGGACCAGAATGGGGAGATTACTACAGGATTAGGAACAGGACAGGATAGGGATATTACTACAAGAAGGGGATAAGGATGGGGACATTACTACAAGATGGGGACATTACTACAAGAAAAGGACCAGGATGTAGACATTACTACAGGGTTAGGACCAGGATGGGGACATTACTACAAGAGGACCAGGACAGTGGACATTACTACAAGATGGGGACATTACTACAAGAAAAGGACCAGGATGTAGACATTACTACAGGGTTAGGACCAGGATGGGGACATTACTACAAGAGGACCAGGACAGTGGACATTACTACAAGAGGACCAGGACAGTGGACATTACTACAAGAGGACCAGGACAGTGGACATTACTACAATACAGAGTCCAGGTTGAGGATATTACTACAAGATGGAGAACAGGTTGAGGACCATATTACAAGACAGGGTTCAGGATGGGGACATGATTACAAGAAGAGGACCAGAATGGGGGACATTACTATAAGATGGAGACCAGGTTGTGGATATTACTGCAAGAAGGGGACCAGGATGGAGACATTACTACAAGATGTCGACCAGGATGGGGACATTACTGCCTGATGGGGAACAGGATGAGAGCATTATTACAAGATGGAGACCAGGATGAGGGCATTATAACAAGATAGGGACCATGATGGGGGCCATTACTAAAGGCTGGGCTCCAGAATAAGGACATTACTACAAGAGGGGGACTATGATGGGGTCATTACTACATTTAATGGTAAAAAATCTTTAAATTTTGCATTTTTTGCTGAGAAGCATAATAAATTGACACTTTTCTGTAGAGATCACACCTCATCAGTTGTCTCATTGCCATCACAGGAGACATATTATAGCGTAAAATCTCTTTTAAAACCATTACTCTCATAATCTTAAATAGCAAAAGTTGCAAAGTGCTTGAAAAAGTATGGACATTAATGCAGTGAATGTTAATTTTCGTTCATAGCAGACAAATGTGATTGCCTCAGTAACTGCAGAAAGCTGCAGCTGAGGCTTTCTGTGCATTTGTTATTAAAGAAAATGAATATTCACTGCTCTCCATGCCCATAATCTTGCCCACCTATTGGCAATGCTTCTGTGCCAAGAGATGGTTGGGATTATGGGTGTGGGGAGCAGTTAATATTCATTGTCTTTAATAGGAGGAATACTTGTTTACCCCTGCCACTGGCATACTGATCGGTGACCCTGCTCTTGCCTCCTGTCACCAGCTCCAGTGCTAGTGAGCAAGGTACATCCAGACTATAAGACGCACCCCAACTTTCCTCCCAAATTTGGGGGGGAGTGCATCTTAAAGTCTGAAAAATATCATTGGCCAAGAAATATTTGGACAGTGACCCAAGTTTTGACATTTTATCTGTTTACCAAAACATTTATTTACAATACAATTATATAATCAACATGGGCTTAAAGGGATCCTGTCACCCCGAAATCACCTCTAAACCTATTAAAACCTGTCCCTAGAGCATATTAACACTGTCCCTACACTCCTTTTAGCTCCTAAATGGCATTAGTCAAAGTGAATATAAACGTTTTATAAGTACCTGATTAGTCATGATAATGAGTGACTATGCTATTCATAGTCACTCATCATGGCAGCCCCTCTTCATATCACGCCTATTCAGGCGTGCTCGTCAGTCTATGTTCAAATTCGCGCCTCCCTGCGCGCCTCCCCTCTCTCTCATAGCGTCCGGGCTTCACTGTAAGCTGTATGACGCGATTCGCGTCATTCCCGGCGCCGGATGACGTATTTGCAGCCACGCTGTCAGCTTCAAAATACGCACTGCGCATGCCCATGCGCATGCGCAGTGCGGGACTTGAAGCTGACAGCGCGGCGCGGCTGCAAATACGTCATCCGGCGCCGGGAATGACGCGAATCGCGTCATACAGCTTACAGTGAAGCCCGGACGCTATGAGAGAGAGGGGAGGCGCGCAGGGAGGCGCGAATTTGAACATAGACTGACGAGCACGCCTGAATAGGCGTGATATGAAGAAGAGGGGCTGCCTTGATGAGTGACTATGAATAGCATAGTCACTCATTATCATGACTAATCAGGTACTTATAAAACGTTTATATTCACTTTGACTAATGCCATTTAGGAGCTAAAAGGAGTGTAGGGACAGTGTTAATATGCTCTAGGGACAGGTTTTAATAGGTTTAGAGGTGATTTCGGGGTGACAGGATCCCTTTAAAGTGCAGACTCTCAGCTTTAATTTAAGGGTATTCACATCTTAATTGGAGTAAAAGTTTAGGAATTACTGTTCTTTGATATGTAGCTACCTCTTTTTCAAGGGACCAAAAGTAATTGAACATTTATCGCCAAAGCTCTTTAATGGGCTGCATGGGCTATTCCCTCGTTAATCCATTTTCAATTAGGCAGATGAAAGGTCTGGAGCTGATGCCAGATGTGCATTTGCATTTGGAAGTTGTTGCTGTGAACTCACAACATGCGATCATAGAATGGTGCAGTTAGAAGGGACGTCCTGGGTAATGTGGTCCAACCCCTCTGCTCAAAGAAGGATTCACTAAATCATCTCAGACAGATGTCTGTCCAGCCTCTGTGTGAAGACTTCCATTGAAGGAGAGCTCACCACCTCTCGTGGTTCCACTCGTTGATCACCCTCACTGTCAAAGAGTTTTTTCTAATACCTAATCGGTGTCTCCTACCATGCAGTTTCATCCCATTGCTTCCAGTCTTTCCTTGTGCAAATGAGAATAAAGCTGATCCCTCTACAGTGTGACAGCCCTTGAGATATTTTTAGACAGCTATTAAGTCTCCTCTCAGCCTTTTGCAAAGAAGGTCTCAATGAACAAGAAACAGACAATCATTAGGCTGAAAAAAAGAACGATTGAAGAGATAACAGAAATGTTAGCAGCTTCCAAGTCAACAGGTTGGTACATTCTGCAAAAAAAAAAAAAGTGCATGGGTGAACTGGGGAACTCAAAAAGACCTGGACATCCACAGATAACAGTGGTGGATGATCACAGATCCCTTTCTATGGTGAAGAAAAACCACAACATCAACGCAAGTAAAGAAAACTCTCTAGGAAGTTGGATTTTCTACATCTAAGGGCCCTTTCACATCTGCGTTTTTCGTAATTCGCGGCAGATGCGGTGAAAAAACCGCATCTGCCGCGTTTGCCGCATAACGGTTCCACTTGCGGCACGGTTGCGGTTTTTTCCATAGGAAGTATAGGGGGACTTGCGGCAGATGCGGCAAGTGCGGTATTGCACTTGCGGCAGGTGCGGCAGCGAAAAAAACCGCAGTAAGCCGCGGTTTTTTTCTCTGCCGCACCTGCCGCAAGTGCAATACCGCACTTGCCGCATCTGCCGCAAGTCCCCCTATACTTCCTATGGAAAAAACCGCAACCGTGCCGCAAGTGGAACCGTTATGCGGCAAACGCGGCAGATGCGGTTTTTTCACCGCATCTGCCGCGAATTACGAAAAACGCAGATGTGAAAGGGCCCTAAGTCTTCAATAATGAGAAGACTTTATGAGAGAAAATATAGATGGTTCACCAAAAGGTGCAAACCATTACAGTATCAGGAAAAAGAGATCCACAGTGCTTCAATCCAGTGATTTTATACATAAAACATCCATTAAAAGCCATATAAAATCAAGCAAAACACTACATCTTGTCTGACACGTTTCTGGTGTACAACTGCATTTAGTCATAGATGCAAACCATTAGTTGGCTTAAAAATAGAAAGGCCGGATCAGACTTTGTCAAAAAATTCTATAAAAGCCTCCTAGTTCTGGAAAAGTAGCAGAGGACAGATGAAACTAAGATCAACCTTTACTAGAATGAAAGGAAAAGGAAAGCGGTGAGAAGGTTGGGAAAGCACAGCACATCCTCTGTAACACATGGTGGAGACAGTGTGATGACATGACTTCCAACTGCTATGGGGCATTAGTGGTTAATCATAAAAAATAATAATAAGATTTATTGACTTTTAGCGTCATTAAGCCCACAGTGCTTTACATATATCAGCAAAACTGCCACCACTGGGGTTCACAATTTAAGTTGCTTTTTAGTATAGCTTTGGAAGGTTTATTGATGATGTGACTGAAGACAGAAGCAATCGGATAATTTCTGAAGTGTACAGTGTGAGACTTTATGCTTAGATTCAACCAAATCCAGAAAGTTTGATTGTACGGCGCTTCAGAGTCAGATGAACAATGACCCACAATATACTGCAAAAGAAACACAAGAGAAGGCAAAGAAGTGGAATATACAATGGCCGAGTCATCACCTGATAGTAAGCCAGCATTTGGTGATGTCCATGGCTTCTAGACTTCAGGAAATCATTGCCTGCAAAGGATTCTCTACAAAGTATTAGATTTGAACATTTTATCAACAAAGTATTAGATTTGAATATTTTATATATGGTAAAGTGAATTTGTCAAATTATTTTTGAGCCCCAGAAGTGAGGAGGATCCGTAGAAAAATGGTTGCAATTCCTAAACATTTCACAGGATATTTTTGATCAATCCCTCTCATTAAACCCGAAAGTCTAAACTTCAAGTACACCTCAGATGTTTCATTTTAAATAAAAAATTGTGAAATAGCGGCATGTGGAGCCCAAACCATGACGATCCGGTCACTTTCCAAATATCTCTGGACCTAACTATATATACAAAAAGTATATAATCTCAATTTATTTTACATTTCAATTACAATAACTCTAATGTTATATAATATTTCATTATATATATGTGTGTGTATATATACAGGGGTTGGACAAAATAATGGAAACACCTAACGTTTTGGCATCATAATCTTCGGACATGTTATGAACATGCAAACCGTGACATATGTTAATGTTTTGTAGTTGATTATTTGTGTTCAGTGATTTGTGTATGTAAATTACCGTATATACTCGTGTATAAGCCGACCCGTGTATAAGCCGACCCCCCTACTTTTACCCCCAAAACCTGGGAAAACCTATTGACTCGTGTATAAGCCGAGGGTGGACTCCAGCACAGGTATACAGCCCCCAGCAGTGTGGTATACAGGCCCCCCAATGGTAGTATACAGCAGCCTCCCCAGTGGTAGTATACAGCAGCAGCCCCAGTGGTATATACAGCAGCAGCTCCAGTAGTTAGTATACAGCAGCCCCAGAGGTATATACAGCCCCAGTGGTAGTATACAGCATCCCCAGAGGTATATACAGCCCCAGTGGTAGTATACAGCATCCCCAGAGGTAGTATACAGCAGCCCCAGAGGTAGTATACAGCAGCCCCAAAGGTATATACAGCAGCCCCAGTGGTAGTATACAGCAGCCCCAGTGGTAGTATACAGCAGCCCCAGTGGTAGTTTACAGCAGCCCCAGAGGTAGTATACAGCAGCCTCAGAGGTATATACAGCCCCATTGGTAGTATACAGCAGCCCCAGAGGTATATATAGCCCCAGTGGTAGCATCCAGCAGCCCCAGAGGTATATACAGCCCCAGTGGTAGTATCCAGCAGCCCCAGAGGTATATACAGCCCCAGTGGTAGTATACAGCAGCCCCAGAAGTATATACAGCCCCAGTGGTAGTATACAGCAGCCCCAGAGGTATATACAGCCCCAGTGGTAGTATACAGCAGCCCCACAGGTATATACAGCCCCAGTGGTAGCATCCAGCAGCCCCAGAGGTATATACAGCCCCAGTGGTAGTATCCAGCAGCCCCAGAGGTATATACAGCCCCAGTGGTAGTATACAGCAGCCCCAGAAGTATATACAGCCCCAGTGGTAGTATACAGCAGCCCCAGAGGTATATACAGCCCCAGTGGTAGTATACAGCAGCCCCACAGGTATATACAGCCTCAGTGGTAGCATCCAGCAGCCCCAGAGGTATATACAGCCCCAGTGGTAGTATACAGCAGCCCCACAGGTATATACAGCCCCAGTGGTAGTATACAGCAGCCCCAGAGGTATATACAGCCCCAGTGTAGTAAACAGCAGCCCCAGAGGTATATACAGCCCCAGTGTAGTATACAGCAGCCCCACAGGTATATACAGCCCCAGTGGTAGTATACAGCAGCCCCACAGGTATATACAGCCCCAGTGTAGTATACAGCAGCCCCACAGGTATATACAGCCCCAGTGGTAGTATATACAGCCCCAGTGGTAGTATATACAGCCCCAGTGGTAGTAGATTGCAGCCCCAGTGGTAGTATACAGGGCCCAGCAGTATATACAGCCCCAGTGGTATATACAGCCCCAGTGGTAGTATATACAGCCCCAGTGGTAGTATATACAGCCCCAGTGGTAGTAGATTGCAGCCCCAGCGGTAGTATACAGGGCCCCAGCAGTATATGCAGCCCCAGTGGTATATACAGCCCCAGTGGTAGTATATACAGCCCCAGTGGTAGTATATACAGCCCCAGTGGTAGTAGATTGCAGCCCCAGCGGTAGTATACAGGGCCCCAGTAATCCAGGGCCCCCCAGCGTCTCTCCGGTCACCTGAAAAGCAAACTATACTTATCAGTGTCCGCTGTCCGCGCCCGCTCGCCTCTGCCGTCTGCGATCCTCCATCTTCATGCGGCGTCTTCCGGTTTCTGTGCTCGTCGCAGGGAATGACGTCATTCCCTGCGACGAGCACAGGAAACCGGAAGACGCCGCATGAAGATGGAGGATCGCAGACGGCAGAGGCGAGCGGACGCGGACAGCGGACACTGATAAGTATAGTTTGCTTTTCAGGTGACCGGAGAGACGCTGGGGGGGCCCTGGATTACTGGGGATGCGGGGGCTGCTGTATACCGATGTATACATCGGTATGTACCGATGTATACATCGGTATACAGCACTGACTCGCGTATAAGCCGAGGGGGGTACTTTTCAGCCCAATTTTTGGGCTGAAAAACTCGGCTTATACGCGAGTATATACGGTAACTGTTTGTTTTGCCGAATTGTAAGAACATTGATGAGAACCTGATACCAATGACAGAACTTTCAGATTTTCAAAAAGGCCAAATTGTTGGTGCTCGTATGGCAGGCGCTAGTGTAAGAGAAAGTGCCTGAATGCTTGGCGTGTCAAGAGGTCCTGTCTACAAAGTAATGACTGCGTCTGAAAGAGAAGGAAAAACGTCCGCAGCAAAGCACAGGTCCGGCCGAAAGTCGAAGTGACAGAGAGAGACTGTCGGACTCTAAAGCAAATTGTGAGAGAGGATCGCAAGACCACGGCTCCGAAAATCACTGCTGAGCTCAATGCACACCTACAGAACCCAGTGTCCACGAAAACTGTTCGTCGGGAGCTGCACAAATCTGGATTCCACGGAAGAACTGCAATTAGAAAACCGCTGCTCTCAATGACAAATGTTTCCAAGCCTTTAGAGTGGTGTAGAAACCTCCAGAACTGGTCCCTCGAGCAGTGGAAACATGAGATATTCTCAGACCAAACATCGTTTACGCCATTTGAGGACCTCTGGCTAAGTGTACTTTTGGAGACAGCCGAAAGAAGCATTCCATCCAGACTGCCTTCTCCCAACCGTAAAACATGGTGGAGGTTCTGTGATGATCTGGGGTGCTATTTCGTGGAGATCCGCCGGCCAATGATATCACCTTGTATGAATCCATACCTCGGAGAATTGAGGCTGTAATCGCCGTAAAAGGTGGACCTACCGGCCGCTCGCAATGGAAGTACCCTCACTGGCGCTAGCGATGTCGTTCAGTGTGAAATGCAGCAGTGACCAGGCCCCCGCTCTGAGATCACTGATCCCGACAACGATACGACCTGTAGGTATCGCTGGAGCGTCGCCAAGTGTGATGGTACCTTACTGATCGCTGGTGAGGTGTCACATGTCCAGCTATATTGAACAAAGCCACGTTGCTGATTGGTCGCGGCTGCCCGGTATTGCCGTCGCAATATTGGCGCAAAATCTAAATCCCACTCACAGCGCGAGCAATAACATTTAATGATAATGTATATACCGTCTTTTTCGCTTTATAAGACGCACCGGATTATAAGACTTACCCCACATTTGATGAAGGAAAAGAGGAAAAAATAATTTTTAATGTTAATAGGATTCGCCTTATAATGCCAGTGTCAATCTTACAATCAATATATATGTCCTTCAACCTGGTATATATATCCCTCATGTTGGTACACACAGCCTTCATGCTGGCACTGCCCCTCCCCCAATGCTGGCACACTGTCCCCATAAGGCTGGCTCACTGTCCCCATAAGGCTGGCACACTGTCCCCATGAGGCTGGCACACTGTCGCCATGAGGCTGGCACACTGTCGCCATGAGGCTGGCACACTGTCCCCATAAGGCTGGCACACTGTCTCCATAAGGCTGGCACACTGTCCCCATAATGCTGGCACACTGTCCCCATAATGCTGGCACACTGTCCCCATAAGGCTGGCACACTGTCCCCATAAGGCTGGCACACTGTCTCCATAATGCTGGCACACAGTACCCCATGGTGCCGCACAATTAAAATAATAAACAATCATACTCACCCCTCTCCTCGGTCACTCGCCGTCCGCGCCATCCCCGCTCTCTGTGCTGTGTCGGCATCTGGATCCTGTGAGCAGTGCCCAGGTGATCACGTCACTTTGCAGCGACGCTCACAGGACCCGGATGCCAGCAAAGACAACGGGGATGGCGCAGACGGCAGGGAGCGAGGAGAGCGGTGAGTATGATCATGCTCCCAGGGATAGTCAGTGCTTTCCATGCTTTCATTGCGTGGAAAGCACCAACTATCCACATGGGACCGTAGCCGCTAAGCTGCGATCCCCCTCCTGTAATATGGGCTGCTCCAGCTGGTGATTGACAGCAGGAAGCAGTACATATTACAGGAGATAATGAGCGGCCCCACGTGACCACGAGGCCGCTGCTGCAGCCTCTTGACAGCCCCGGACACCGCTCCACAGCCCCCCCACCGCACAACAGTATTGTTTCACATTATAAGACGCACCCCCCACTTTCCCCCAAAATTTGGGGGAACAAAAGTGCATCTTATAATGCGAAAAATACATATTTCACATTTGCATTATCGTTACATCTTCATAAATAAACTACATACATATGCTAGAATACCTGATGCGTTAGAATCGGGCCAACATCTATCACATATATATTTACTTAATCGTCTTGTGGCATCTATCATCCACTTCCATTCAAATGTCCTCTCATCACGCACAGCGGCAGCCATAATTGCACATCCAAGTGACTGGCCGTCCTCAGTATTTATGAGCTATCTATAACTAATTGGCAGCTCTCTGTGTACACTGTGCATAGGCAGAAAGCTGCTAATCAGTAGTTTGGGCGGTGTAATACACATCTCGGCATTCCAAGAACTGCTATATATGCAGCATAGAAAACACTGATTTTATAAAAATAACAGCAAGTAGGGCAGTAAGTGACATCGCTGGAATCAGAGTCTCTCCACCCACATTATGCTGCTCTCAGATAGGGGAGCAAAAACCTGCTAACAGATTTCCTTTAAGAAACATGTTGCTAGAAATCCTGAACTGTAGAAACGGAATGTTCTGTTTCTTGGGCTTCTATTTTTGCGTATGTGGCACAGGATGAGAAGTGACCTTGGCAGCAGTTAATTAATTTGGATATTGGGAATTGTTTGAACAGCTTGGTGTAAGAGCTCATTGATGTCTGTTATCTTACATTTCGGAAAATTCAGTTTGATGAGATGGATGGATGCAAAATTGAAGATATAGGCTGCTAAACAGGGGCGTAACTACAATAGGTGCAGGGGTTGCGATCGCACCCGGGCCCTGCAGCCTAGGGGGCCCCCAAAAGTCCCTTTGGCCCATAGAAAAATACTAATATTATTAAAGATTTGCAATAATTGGGGGCCCCGCTGGAGCTTTTGCATCGGGGCCCCTGGGCCTGAAGTTACGCCACTGCTGCTAAAGAAATCTCCCGGTAGTTAGAAAAGCTTCTTAGCTCATACATTAGAAAGCAGGCGACAACAGCCGACACCTCCTCCTGACGTGTCTGTTTGAGACAATGCAACATTATTATATAAAGGATACTAAAAACATAACATACACAGTTCAGGATAATGTTGTCACCGAAATTCTTCATAGTGTCATATTAGTATGGGTCTTATCTCTAGGCACTCTTACACTTATAAATCAGTGGGAAAAAAACAAGAAAAACAATAAGTGAGCAAATACCCTAGAATTATAGGCAAATCAATGCAAAGTCACTCTGTAGGGGCACACTCCAACTGACAAGGGGATAGCATCACTCACTTGTCAGTTTATTTGTATATTTATGGGAGAAATAAAAGAGGAGTGGTAAAATGCAGAGTTTATAGAAATGCTCCAGAATTTTTTTTTATGGTAAAATAAACTACCGTAGTTTAGCAAAACAGATATGTGGCGCCCCTGCGATCTGGTATCCCTGTTCTCAGGGAAATGGGATGGTAAGTCCAAGACACCCACTCAAACACCCAACACACCCATTCCCAGGGATGGTGGGCAGACCCGATAGAGGGAGGGCCCAGTCAGGATAGAGGAAAGAAAAGTGGGGGGTGGGAAGTGAGTTTAGGCAGTCAGTCGGAGAGTAACAAGGAGTGAGGACCCGGAGGACTTGAGCAGCGAGGAGCTCGTCCGGGGTTGCGGAACAATAGACAGCAAGTGAGGCAGAGGGAGCCCTAGGGGCACGGGCAGAGACAGAGAGCCACTCATGCACCCGAATCCAAGTTTGACCAGAGTCAGACGAAAGGGCTGGTTGGGAACCAGGGGACTGGCCCTGAGGCAGCGAGAAGACTCAACGCTCCAACCACAGAAGCAGAGGCCACAAGATCTATAGTAGCTGTGGCCAACACCAGACACATCCGCTGAGAAGGTAGCTGTACTAGGGTCAGGGGGCTTGGTACTGGTCGTGCCTGCCGGATTGCGGCTCTGTGTGCGGAGGCGCGAGCAAGAGAGAGGCAGACAGTTAGCGCTGGGAGAGCAACCCAAGAGAGAATGGAACATAAAGGGGTGTCTTGGACAAGCTGTCCCAGTTCCTTGAGGACAATCCGGGCTGAGGCTTGACAGAGAGCAGTACTCGGCGGCATTGCTGAAATAGCCACTAAGTAAACCGGGTGCACAACTCAGAAGCTGTGTGTGAGACTGTTTTCTTTCCATGTCAAGCAGATGGGCAGGCCAAAACAGCCTGGTCTCAGAGTAATCCCATCCACCTCTCATGCCAGAACAACCCCAATGGCCTATCACCACCATAAACTATACCGGTTGCTCTGGGGAACAGCTCCACCCATAAGTAGCAAAACCAACTTAGCTGCGATTCCATCATCCCCAGAGGTCCCGCACCGCAGCGTTGGCCATCAATAGCCAAACATCACGGGTGGTGTCATGACAACCATCCCCAAAACCTTAGTTCCCGAACTGTTATTGACACCGCCAGGGTCACGAAGCCGGGTCTCAACCCCTGTGACTCCCCCAGAACTCATCAGCACCCCAACGGGCCTGGTAGTAAGGGGGTAGTGCAAGGACAAGAATCAGCAGCAGGACCTGGGATAGTCAAGAGAAGGCATACCACGGGAGTCTCCGAGAGATCTTGCAGCCTGCTGTGACTACCTGGCCAGCTACCTTACAAAAAGATTGTTTCCCACTGTGAACTGTATTGCCATCAGAACTGTTCCAGTAAAGTACCCGGGTAGAGTGACAGAGTCTCCATGTGTTTGTCCTAACACTGCATTGCTGATAATTTACTTCTACAGACTGCATCCCCATCATCGGTGCACTCCTGCCCCGGAAGCCCAGCTCCACCTGCAGGGAGCTGTTCCATTCAGGCTGCCATACCATCGCCCTCCAGAGAACTGAGGTGGCGCTGGTGTTTAGTCACCAGAATCTGCAGGTGGCGTCACAAACTCTTTATTCCCATTTATTCTACTCCTTTTAAAAAGTATAGCCCCCAGGACACAGGTCTGGGCAGGCCACCAGTGACATCCCAACCTCAGCAGATACCAAGTACCCCATATACCCTGGGGTGGCACATATACGCCCCCCAAGTCACTGGCATGCCGATGTCAGCTGCTCTGTTTAGCGTGTATTGCAGTGCATGGACCCACCTTATGAAATGGAGGTAGTTAGGGCACATATTGGCCAATTCATGAAACCCCAAAAGCTGCAACAAAGTGACCTCTCTCTGGTAGGATCCTATAGCTAATATTTATCAAGTATGCCTCTGTTGGCTAAAATCTATAAATTTAAAGGGCAAATCGGATCCAGAACTAATTACAAACAGGCTTAGGATAAGTTTACACTGCATGTTTCTTTTCTTATCCGATGGTGATCCCACGGTGAACTCCGGTGATGTCTTCCTCCAAGACAACAGCAGGACCTGTCTGTGAGAAGTACAAGTACTTGCAGGACCTACCCATGTGACTGAGACACATGGGGTACAGGTCCTGGAAGTACTCATACTACTCAGAGTCAGGTCCTGCTGATGTCTGGGAAGAAGACATCACTGGAGCTCACTGTGGGATCGCCGGGGAAGGTAAGAAAGTGGGTGTATCTCTGTCTGTGTGAATTGTCTATCTGTATGTCTGTGTCCCCTGAAAACAGAGCAAAAAAGCAGCACAAACGGATGATGCGTTTTTGATGCTTTTCTGCAAAAAGAGGATCTGTTTTTGGTACAGAAACTGCAACAAAAGCGGGTGAATAAAAAACAGAGCACAAATACTCTGCGTGAACTTAGCCATAAGGCCCAGTTAGGCTGCCTTCACACTTGCGTTTGTGTCTGCATGCGGAGGGTATGCAGACGCAAACGCAGGCAAACGCAGCCCATACTAATGTGAACGCAGTGGAGAATCTCTGCATGCGTTCACATTACTATGGTGCCCGGGCAGCCAATAAGCTGTCTCTGGGGGCGGCCGGGAGGAGGAGATCAGCGGCAGAGATCTCCTCCTCCCGGCACAGCTGATCTACCGCCGGTGTCAGCGGGGAGAAAAAGCTGATCTGACAGCTGTTTAAATCTCCGCGCTGACACCGAATAGGGTGGTATCAGTGCAGGAGATAAGAAACAGCTGATCGCTGCTTCAAATCTCCCCCGCCGACATCACCTATTCGGTGTCAGTGCGGGAGATTTAAACAGCTGTCAGATCAGCTGTTTCTCCCCGCTGACATCGGCAGGAGATCAGCTGTGGCTCTGCACGGTCTCCCGGAGAGATTTCAATGAGATCCGCAGCGTTCTCCTGCGGTGTCATGCGGAGGACACTGCGGATTCATTGAGACATTGAGATCCATGCATTTTTTGTGCGCTTGCTGGTGCTTGCGGATAAAACAAGCACCCGCGAATGAGCAAAAAATGCTGCATGCTGCGTTTGGCGTGCGGTCAGAGGGCGCACAAATTATGCGCATCCGAACACAAATGCGGACAAACGCAGCCATACGCAGTGTGAGACACAGGGGATAGCTCAGCTGGGATCTTTGCTTTAGTTCAAGCAGTGTCTGTTGACTCACAGTAGACAATAGAAGACTGGCAGGCTTCACACAGCAGGGTTTATTGTGCACACCAGTAAACATCAAAATAAAAGTCTAAAGGGGGTGTCACACGCGTCAATATCGCCTGCACGATATCGACTGCACGTGACGTTGCAGCGATATTGACGCGTGTGACATACTGCATCAACCAGCGATAAATCGCTGGTTGATGATCGCCAGGTTTCAGAACCAGCTCTGAAACCTGGCGATTGTCGCCCGGTGGACACGCAGCATCGCTGCGTGTGACACCGGGACTAGCGATATTCCAGCTCCCAGCGCCTGTCACAAGCGCTGGGAGCTGGTATCCAAGGTACACTGCGGGTCTCTAGGCAGCGCGCGCTGCCTAGATACCCGACGTGTACCTTAGTTACCAGCCTCCTCCGCTCACCGGGTGAGCGGAGGAGGCTGGTAACTAAGGTACACGTCGGGTATCTAGGCAGCGCGCGCTGCCTAGTTACCCGCAGTGTACCTTGGAGACCAGGCTGCTCCCGCTTCCAGCAGGCTGGCAGCGGGAGCAGGACATCGTGGAAACGATATTTAAATCGTTTCCATGATGTCACTGGTCAATTGATCGCTGGTGAGTCTGCCTGTGTGACAGCTCACCAGCGATCAGCCGTCAATGTCGTCAGCGATCAGATCGCTGACGACATTGACGCGTGTGACACCCCCTTAAGGCAGTCTGGCCACTAACTAAACATTAGAATCCTATCTACAAAATAAACCTAAATAACAACCAAAGCACACGTCTCCTTACGTTATCAGCTCCTCAGTCCAGCAGGCCAGCAGATAACTGAATCCTTCCAGCCCCTTGATTATAGCAGCTGGCCCCAATGATAAAGGCAACACAGGTGCAAAATACTGATGCGACAGCCACTCTCAGAATACCATATCATAGAGGGAGTTATTGCTGGTATTATGTATGCACATATAGAATACACATATTATATGATCTCAGTCAGATATAGAGGATGGAGGCAGTCACTACCTCAACAATATACTAAAAAGCAACAAATCAGTCCAACACCTCCGAACAGAATGGAGCAAATGTGAACAGGTGCAATGTGCTATGCCTGTGTGGCGCCGCCGATGGTCAGGCGTCACACCGGGGTATTACACTCATAAAAACAGCGTAATTTTCCCCAACTGCAAGTGGATACTGGGCTGGTGGGTGGGACCCATTCCTGCACTCCCACACTAGAGTAGTGGTGGGAGGTTACTCCTGGGAGGGATATATTCACCTCGAGGGGAAGTAATAAAGAGAGTTGGAGTTGGAGTCGAGGAGGGGTGTGGAGCGGGTCGGGAAGTCTAACAGGACAGCTCCAGGCTGATTCTGAGGAAAGATGAAAGGGGATCCTGAGAGAGGGTGTCTGACACATGAGTCTGGGACCGAGAGAGAAAGGGGGAACCCCAGTGTGGAGCGACCATACTCCAGGGAGCTTCTCCAGTCCACCACGGGAACGCCGAAACCGAGGACACGGCCAGAGTTCAGCTCTAAGGTCGTCAACCTGCGGTCTGTTCACCGGCTGCAGCACTCTGCCACACGGAGCGGTCCACCTGCTTCCTCACTGCGAGGGAGGGGAGCCCCAAGATTACCTTCAAGGAATAATTGGGTACGGACTAATCCCAGGCGGAGAAGAAAGGACACGTGTTCGTCAACTAAGGCATACCACGGGTACCTCCATACCGCCTGGCATCCACTTGCAGCCACCCGTAGGGCTACCTGTTTTGTTTAACATCTTGCTGAACTGTGGACATTGTATTTTGATGCTGACTGCTTACAGTAAAGTACCTGGGAGAGAGTGACTGTGCCTCCGTGTCTTTGTGCTGACATCATCAACCTTTTGGCTTACAGCAACGCTGCCCCGGAGGATCAGCTCCACCTGTAAAGAGCTTTGCTATTCTTGCCGTAATACCATCACTCTCCGAAGGACTGTGGCGGCGCTGGTGATCCCTCACCAGGTACTACAGGTGGCGTCACGAGACAATAACTCTTTTCCCTTGTACATAACCCCTCTATTGAAGTGTCACCCAGGCCACGGGCTCAGGCACCGCCACCTGTGACATCTCTGTGAACCCCTCTGAGCCTGATAGCAGAGTACCCCCCGTGCCTGGGGCTCGACACCTGTATAATATATCTGTTCCTGTATATACAAGTATATCTGTTATTTCTCCTTCTCTTTCATTTGTATATGTTACTGTCGCAGCAGCTGGCACATTTCACATTTCTTTAGATAGCTCATAGATTAGATTGGTTACACACACTGGATTTGGGTATATTTTAGTTCTCTGCCAGGCTGCGCCTTTCTCCTCTCTCCGTTGTGTGGGCAGTGCCCCCCAGTTGGCTCCTATCTTCCTTTTTACAATCTCGCCTCTTTGTTTCCATAGTGATCTGTGTACCTTGCTACAAAGCATCTTCTCCTGGAGAACGGATTCTATTTGCAGAATATGTGTCCTCGGTGCATGATGTCTGGCAGCGACCTGTTGTGCGCTCACATATGCGGCTGACTATAGTCATTGTCCTTGGCTCTGATTTTGCCGTATTTACCCTGCTGCCTCCTGATCTGTTATAATCCCACGTCAGGTCAGGTAGGATGAGAAATCAATAGGTTTTGGATTATCTCAGGATTTGGCCTTATAATAATGCTGTTATTTCTAAATCCACATATGGCACAGTTTCTGGACTCTCCGCCTGTTGGGGCAAATGTACTCATCCTCCACGCACATATTGTATTCTTGTACTGGATACATCACATTTGTCACGGTGGCTCTTACTGGATGGAAAATTAGCTCCATTTTTTACACTTTTACACTCCTCTTACACTGATTGGATTATTTTTATTATCTTTTTTTGCACTAAAATGTTGATGCATCCAAAGTTACACCCATTTCAAAACAGACCACACATTTCCTGCCAAGCCATGCCCCCTCACCAGAGGCAGCAGTAAAATATTGGTGCCAACCATTGATAAGAAATACAGAGCTTCAGTAAGATCCCTTTACATCAGCGTTTTTGGTGAATTGCGGCAGATCCGCAGATTTACCGCATCGGCCGCGTAACGGTTGCACTTGCGGCAAGCCCCATTCATTCTCTATGGGGCTTCCGGTCAGGTGCAACAAGTGAGGTGTGCCGGATCCGGCAGATCCGGCACATGCGGCGCGGGAAAAAAAACACTGCTAGCTGCATTTTTTTGACCTACCACAACTGCCGGATTTGCCGGATCCCAGCAGACACAGCATTTGCCGCAACTGCCACAAGTCTCATAGAGAATGAATGGGGCTTGCTGCAAGTGTGCCGCAAGTGCGATCATTACGACGCAGATGCAGTAAATCTGCTGGATCTGCCGCTGATGTGAAAGGGGCCTGAGCTAATTTTTGCAATGTGAGAATATCTTTCATTACAACTCTGCATTGCAGTTGTCGTCTGATATTTCTCTTGGAATTGTCACGTGTAGCCTGCCCTGCAGTCTTCTTGAAAAGCTCTGCAGTTATTAAATGTGTTTATTCTTGTTGGTACCTTCGGTGTTAATGTCAGTAGTTCAGTTGCTAGTAATGGTATTAGCTGTCTGTGGCTCTTCAGGCTCTTACTATTCCCCAAGTCTTTAAATAGTCCCATTACCCTTCAGGTGGTGTCGTTGAAAGAGTTTAGTCTCTACTCTGACCTTGAGCTGTGTGGACTCAGAGCTGTTTGCAGACATTTTCCTGAACCCGATGAAGCGCAGTGTAGAGTGATACGGCTGATGTTCATTTTGCTTTCATCTTCCCTCCTATTCCCGAGTCCATGTGGTCTTAGCCGTGTCTAATATATGAAGTTCTACCTGTCATCCGGTGAGTGGTGTCTGTTTCCTTAAGTGGCTGGAGAAACGTTCCTTAAGCAAACTTCTTAGTTGGTATTATCGTGTGGGAGTTGCTGTTCCTTTCCCTGAGTATAGGTGAAAGGGTTTTAGTCCAGGGCTGGATAGGAGCAGGGCAAGGTTAGCAGCCCAGACATCTTCACCTTTAGGGGTAATTTTGGGATCAGAGTCAGTTAAGGAACCCCAGTTTACAGGGTTAGACTAGCTTTCCTGATTCTCCCAGCCCATCTTTGCCTTCCTGTAACTATTCCACTGTGCACGATTATCACCCTGTGACAGAAAGATACATGTCTAATCAGAGCTGCAGAGCTGTAATGCACCTTAGTGACCAAGAAAATAGTGCTGCCCAGTTGTCAGATTATTTATACATTTCCAGGAAAAATAACAAAGGAATAGCATGATCATAGAATCATAGAATGGTGGAGTTGGAAGGGACCTCCTGGTTCATCTGGTCCAACCCCCTGCTCAATGCAAGATTTATACAAAAACTACTAGAAAAAAGCAGCATCAAAAAACTTACCATCTATGCCAAAAGCAGAATCAAAATGCACTCTCAGGAAGCAGTCAGAGCCCAATTGTAAAGCAAGCCCAGCTGCAGGCTAATAAACCACCTCAACCAGCTATGTGTGGGAGGCAGATTGCCATGCATATGCTGGGCCTGCTTAGAGCACCATTCACACTGATACAAAATGATGCAGAGTGTCTGAAAGCGACCCAAACGCTCTGCCGCCTGAGCATTGGGCCACACAGTATGACACTACCCCTCGGGGGAGATAAGGACATAGTGGCATCCGGACTCTGGGGTGCCACATCTGTTTGAAGACTTCTATTGAAGGAGAACTCACCACCTCTTGTGGCCGCCTGTTCCACTTGTTGATCACCCTCAATGTCAAAAGGTTTTTTCTAATATCTAATCTGTGTCTCCTCACATTCAGTTTCATCCCATTGCTTCTAGTCTTTCCTTGTGCAAATGAGAAGAAAGTCTATTAAGTCTCCTTTCAGTCTTCTTTTTTGCAAGCTAAACATTCCAAAATCCTGTAATTGATTCTCATAGGACATGGTTTGCAGACCAGTCACCATTTGAGTCAGTCTTTTTGAACTTGCTCGATTTTGTTGATGTTTTTTTATAATGTGATGCCCAGAATTGGACATAGTATCCAGATGAGGTCAGACCAAAGAGGAGTAGAGGAGGATAATGATTGCCTGCAGAAACAGCTGTCAATCACTGAATAGGACCACCAACTGGATTCCTATGAATACAAAGGCCAGGAGTTTCAATGAAGAAAAAACAAGTTTTATTGAATCATTACCCATAAACATAGCAACTCCCAGTGCAATAAGATTGGTTTAGAACCACAGGCTTGTACTAACTCACTGAAGAGTTCCTGACCTCAGGAGGTTATGCAATGAGCAGGCACAACACTGGCTGTTAGTTTATGGTACACACGTTGTGGTGACAGTTTCCATTGAAGAAAATTCTTGAATTGATGTTTGTTTCTTCATTGTATCTCTCAAACATCTGAATAAAAAGTTATTGAATGACATCAATAAAAACGTCAACTCATCCCGCAAAAAATAAGCCCCTACTCAGATCATCTGGCAACAGAAAAATAGTGTTTTCCCATTACCAGTAGCTCAAAGGCACTGGAAGAATGATTTGGTCCCCAAAAAACAATTCAGAAAAATCCACACTCCCCCTTCTGAGCCCTACTGTGTACCCAAAGTATAATTAACATTAACATGGTGTATGGCAGTGCTGCAGAGGAGATAACCTGCAGGAGTTCTCCAGGTCTAATCATCAATGACATACCTGCCTGATGTAATACCAGGGTCAGTGTCCCTGAGACAAAGACGCTGATGCACTCACCTCTCCAGCCACCCTGCAGCTTCTATTCTGGTCACCCCCACATCTCTCTGCTCCCAGGTCTCGCGCATGCTATGCAAGTCTACTGGGTGCATGCTAAGGGCGTGAGCGTGCACACTCCCCACATCATAAAGGGGCAGTAACTGTCCCCAGCCAACAGCTACAGGGAATTAGGTACCTAAGGCATCCTCACTCTTAGGGAGGTGCCTGAGCAATGTGTTAAGTCAATTTCTCTTTATCTTTGCTAGCTGTCAGGTCCCAGTACCTGCCTGTCCTGTTAACATGTACCTGTGTTCCTGAACATATCCAGTGTGCCAGTACCTGCCATCCTGCCAAATACCGGCTGCCCTGGGTTTACTGTTTCAGAAATAGCCATTCAATTTGCACTAGCCATCCTGCCTGTACCAGATGCCAGTCTGTTCCTGCTATCCCACCTGTACCTAAGCCTGTACCTGCTTTACTGACCCCAGGGGTCAGCTGTTTTGTGTTCCGGTGACTGGTCTGGAGTGGCACCTTGTGGAGTGAAGACGAGGTAGCCACTTAGTTATGCCCATCCAAGGTAAGCCTGGTCTCATGGCGCAGTAAATCCACCCCCACCAGCTTGACACATGATTGGTGATCAGTGTGCGATCAGTGGGTGTGCGACATTTAGCACATTCACTAATCAGCTGAAAACTGTATGGGCAAATCACAGTAGCCCTGTACACTGCTTAGTGGCCACCGAGGAATGAATAGACTACAGTTTTCAGCAACAATGTAGCGTTCTGCTACATGTGCACAGATAGTGAAAGTGGACCTGGAGGGTATCCGACGTATGTTTCGGAGGCTTCCTTCTTCCTTCCTCATGGATCCCCTTGTCCACCATTGTGTTTTATTTTATACCAGGTAATAATAAGAGATGAAGACAAATCCTTATAAAAATGCTATTTATTCATTATCATTATTTAGACCTTGCGGTTTTAGGGTGTCCAATTCAAAAATACACTTGATCTCTGCCTTAGATATTTTATTAATAAAGTTACCACCTAATCTTCTTTATTACTTCTATTTTCCATATTCGAGAGCCTTCAAATAATCCTTTATGCTTCAATGCATAATGCTTAGATAGTGGGTGATCACTACATTTCTTTCACTACATTCCACATATGTTCGTTTATACAGGGGCGTAACTACAACAGGTGCAGCGGTTGCGATCGCACCTGGGCCCTGCAGCCTAGGGGGACCTCAAAAGTCCCTTTGGCCTATAGAAAAAGACTAATACTATTAAAGATTTGCAATAATTGGGGGCCCTGTTGGAGCCTTCACATCGGGGCCCCTGGGCCTGAAGTTACGCCACTGCATTTATAGGTTTGTGTTGAGTCTTCTAGTGTGACAAGTGCGACATATAATCTTTTCCACGAGGGCATTGCATTCAATAACTTACCCCTTTTCATTGACACTTTATTGAATTTCGTATGGTAATTTTTTGTTAGCCTTGGAAAAGAGTTCCAAAATGGCAAATTTTTCTGGCAGACTCGACATGGAAGACAGGGGTAGAAACCTTTTGTATTCGAAAATGTGGAATGGGATTTATTACTACATCTATTACCTCCCTGGACTGTTGGGGCCACCATGTTGCCTATATTTTTAGCTATTTGGTATCTAAATCTTGAACATGTGCTATGAGAATTTTTTCATCCTTACATACATCCCAGTGCCTACACTATTTTCCTCAAGAATTTTGTATGCGCTTTGTATTGCACCTTTATTGGGACATCTACATTCCTATTTTCCATTCTGTCTACATTTTCTGTTTCTGATTCCTGCAGTACACACAGTCTGGTGGTATCTATGACCTTTCAGCAAACCTAATTTTGGAAGCCATCTTTGTACCCTAATCTAAGCTTCCCTATCATACTCCTCGATCTTAGTACAGTTTCGATGTATACGTGTTGTATTGGCTTTTCGAGATGTTTAAAAGCCAATTTGGTAAATGGCAATTAGTGATATGAAGCTATTACTATCTGTGGTTTTATAGAACATTTTTGTGAATAATTTCCTATTTTCAATAAACACAGTCAGATCCAAAAAATTCATCTCTGTAGCCATCACAGTAGATGTAAATTCCAACTAAAATTCATTATTATTTAATTCACTCAACATAATGATTCAATAGTTCAGGGTCACTGGACCAAATGAAAATGATATCATCTACGAACCGCCACCAGAGGACCAGGTTCTCACCAAGCTCGCCTTATGAGAAAATGTGGGTGCCTTCCCACCTAGCCATGTATAAATTAGCATAACATGGCACAAACCTGGTCCGCATAGCAGTGTCTCATTGCTAGATGTTGCAAAAATATAAGAGGGTGGGGGACAAGAGGCGCAATAGTGCCCTATCACTAGTGACACTGAAAGTATTTGAGTGGTGCTGTGGAACCACTCACCTGGTACAGTTGTGATCCCCACAACTGGTTTGAAGGCGAAGAAATACTCCAAGCTGCTGCAGGACCTCCACCAACCACTAACCAGTGGTGATATCCAGAGAAATGATGGGAGTGTAGGTGTGTCACGGTCCGCGCTGCTCCAAGGCTCAAAAAAACTAACCAAAGAGTCAGAAATTCAGCAATCAGATTTCCATCCTTTTATTTCCTTCCTCCAACGTGTTTCGGCGCCCTACCTGGCGCCTTCCTCAGGGGAAGTTAGCATTTTATAAATCCAGGTCTAGTTAAACAAAAAAAAAATATTAATTTTAATATTATTATTATACAACCATTGTAAGTTAGTGTCGAGCCCCAGGCACTGGGGTAATTGGGTACCAGGCTCAGTGGTTGTTCTAGGGATGTCACGGGTGGCAGCGCCTGATCCCGTGGCCTGGGTGACACTTCAAAAAGGGTGTATTTACAGGGAATAAGAGTTTTTGTCACGTGACGCCACCTGTAGTACCTAGTGATGGGTCACCAGTGCCGCCACAGTCCGCCGGAGGTGGATGGTAGTGCGGCTGAGTTGGCAAAGCCCCCTACAGGTAGGGCTATTCCTCCGGGGCAACGTTCCTGGAAGGGAACAAGTTGATGTAGGAAAACACAAGCAGGCAAAGTCACATTCTTCCGGGTACTTTACTGTCAACTTGTAGCAGCGACAGACACAGTTCACAGTTCAGCAAGATGTTATAATAACAGGTAGCTCTACGGGTGGCAGCAAGTGGATCCCAGGTGGTATGGTAGAACCCGTGGTGTACCTTAGTTGACGAACCCGTGTCTGTTCTTCCCCACCTAGGATGGGCCTATACCCAATGGCTCCGTGTAGGTAGTATTGGGGGTCCTCTCCCTCGAGTTGAGGAAGCAAGCAGACCACTCCTTTTGGCAGGGTGCAGTGGCAATATACGGACCACAGCAGCCGGTTGTAGACTGCAAAGCTGGACTTTGGCTGGATCCTCGGGCCCGGTGTTCCCATGGTGGACTGGAGAATCCCCTGGAGTATGGTCGCTCCACTCTGAGGATCTCCCTTTCTCTCTAGGGCCTGGATTCTCGCATCGGGCGCCCTCTTTCAGGATCTCCTCAAGATCCCTTCTTCCTCCCTCCAGATCAGCTTGAAACCGTCTGGGTAACCCTTTCGCCTCGCTCCACACTCTTTCCAACTTTCCTCCTTCAACCTTCCTTCTCCTGACAAAAGGCCAAAGACCTCCTTGATCCCCCAGGAGGTGAATATATGACCTCCCGAGTAACCTCCCACCGCTCAGCTAATGTGGGACTGCTGGTGTCGGGCCCACTGGGACGGGGGTACTCGGTACCGGACCGGGGTTGCTACTGGGGATGTCACGGGTGGTCCTGGTCCGGACCGTGTCCCTGGCTCGAAAATGAAATAGGGGAGTATTTACAGGGGATTGTCAGTCGTGACGCCACCCACTATATGCGGCCAGTGATGGGGCCGCCGCTGCTGCAGAACCTCCGGGGATGATGGAATAGCAGCGTAGATGGGATAGTTCCAGTGGGTAGAACTGTGTTCCCTGGGGCAGTAAGAGTTAAAGTCTATTGTGGAGTATGCAGTACACTTACTATGCAGACGCTGCAGGAATCCTTCCTCTGCGCTGGAGCTGACAGGCTGTGGCTCTGCAGGTGGAGGGTTTGCTGTAATCCTGTATGGAGGGAATAGCATTCACGCAGAGACACAAGGGAAGCAGATTCAGGGTTTTCCGTGTTTACTCTCAAAGCTCTTCAATACAGCTCACAGTTCAGTTACAGTTCTTACAAGTCTCAGTTCAGTTCAGTACACGGGATCACTCTCCCCTCCGGGGTTCCCTTTTACTCTCTGAAGCCAGGTCTCTCTCTGTGACCCCTCACACTGTCTCTGTGTCCTTTCCGGGCTGTTAACGTTCTGTGTACACTTGGTGGGTGTCTCCGGACAGTATGGCGGTGACTCGGGCCCCTGTGGGTCCTCCTGGTTGTCACTGAGCTGCCTGTCCTTTGGGGTAGGGACCCTAACATGCAGCTGTGGTCCCCCGTCGGTTGTCTGGGGATCCCGGGTAAAACTACGGTTCCCTCTAGAGCCGACACTCTACTCAGCCCAGCCTCCAGCAGCCCTCAAGGTGAGGCTCTACCAGGCTCTCTCCCTCTGCGTCTTTCAGTATCATAGGAGGGCTACTCCGCCTGCAGTCGGTCGTCTCAGCTGTAAGTCTAGGGCCCGGTATCACCGTCCCTCTCCATCCTCTCACACTCCTGGGGATCTGGCTCCGGATAGGCTTTCTATCTCCTCCGGCTCACCCTGGCTCGGTACAGATTCTGCGCTCCTTACACCTCACTCTTCCAGGACGTGTGAGTCTTTCTTCCTGCTCAGCTTAACTCGGCCTGCTGCTGTCTCTTGGCCTGTGCCGTGCTCCTCAGCCTGCTGCTGGTCTGTGTCTTTACTGCTCGGCACCCTGGGCTTACTCTTGGTCTTTTCTGCTCGGCTCACTGTGGCCTACTTACTCCTTCCTCCTCCCCCTTCACTATTTCTACTGTTAGTCACCTGACTACCTGTGTGCCCAACCCACTCCTCTAAATCCACCACCCCTCGCTAGCCTAGAGTCTCCAACCTCAGGGCTGGATGCTGCCCTCTACTGTATGTGGGTTGTGTGGGCTGTGAAGGTGTTGATGTGCAACTGTCGTCCTACCTGCCTGGCTGCAGTTCCCTTTGTGGCCTCCTGAACGCAGGGGTGCCACACTGGGAATGGGTCCCACCCACCATCCTAGGGTCCACTTGCAGCCTGGGCAATTACACCTCTTTTACAGGTGCAATACCACTCTGTGACGCCTACGTGGGGCGCGCCACATTAGATTTTCAAAGTAAGTACACCTGCCTCATCACGTACAATAGATCTATTTGATTAGATATACAGTTTCTATTGTGAAATCTGGTGACAAATGAGCTTGAAAGTGTCCTTGCTCTTCTATCGGCCTGCTTTGGTGAGTGTCAATGCCCCCTGATAAATCAGGCGAGTCACTTTAAATACATCTATTTTAAAGTCACACCTGCGTTCGGTATGACAGCATAGCATGTCCAGAGCAGTGACGCGGTGATTACGGGTGTGTCATCTCCGAGACGTGTTGTTGTGTTTTGCTCTGGCAGCGCTGACACGTTTGGCTCTATTCCCTCATGTAGCGGAAAAGTCCTTCCTGACATCTGTTCACTATTTTTCTATTGAGGGAAGACAACAATTATGAATGACATAAATCTTCCTGAATGCTGGCTGATGAAGAGAATAAATACAGAAATACAAACTCCGAGAACATAGACCTGTGCAGTCTGGAGATCGGACATCGGCATCTGAAAGACTTCATGCAATTACGGAATGTTCCCAGATGTGAAGAAAAGCCAGATCATTTACAGGTACAAAACTTGGTTTAGTACTTAGATTATATTATATGAAGGAACCCAGATAACAATTAAGGAGGTTTTCTATTACTAATGTGAGTGACTCCCTTACTTCAGTCTTAACTCTTCCTAATTTACACTTTACCAATATACTTCTTCTACCTACTCTGCTCATGTAAACTTATCTCTCTGAAGCTCATAAATACCTTTATTGATGCTCTAGCTTTAATCCTTCCGGTTTGGAGACTGGAATCGGACCAACTGAGCAGAGCACATCTCCTTCTAATTGGTAAGGACTCCAGAGGGGTAATTCCTCGATTTTCCAGAGACCTCCTGCTACCAATAGTCTTTTGCGTTGTGACAGTTATCTTCCTGATTGTCTAAAAAGTATTCAAAAGGGACAATTTTTAAGACTTAGGAGGAACTGCTCTTCTATGTCTGATTACAATACTATTATTTATTATTATAGTGTCATTTATTCCATGGCACTATACATGTGAAAAGGGGCATACTGTACATAGACAAGTACAATAATTATAAGCAATACAAGATACACACAGGGACCATGCCCACTAGGGTTCACATAGTCTACAAGGGATGGGTGAGGATACAGTAGGTGAGGAGAAAGGGCCCTTCCCGTGAGGGCTCACAGTCTACAAGGGATGGGTGAGGATACAGTAGGTGAGGAGAGAGGACCCTGCGAGTGAGGGCTCACAGTCTACAAGAGATGGGTGAGGATACTGTAGGTGAGGGGAGAGGACCCGGCCTGTGAGGACTCACAGTCTACAAGGGATGGATGGAGATACAGTAGGTGAGGGGAGAGGACACAAAGTCTACAAGGGATGGGTGAGGATACAGTAGATGAGGAGAGAGGAACCTGTCTACGAGGGCTCATAAGGGATGGGTGAGGATACTGCAGGTGAGAAGAGAGGAACCTTACCTGCGAGAGGTTTAAAGTCTACCAGAATATACAAACTTTTGATCTCAGAGTTAGATTTATTGAATGAGGATCCCCAAGTCCTTCTGTCAGTCACTTCATAGTAACATACAACTTCTTTTACAATCAAGACAACACTTTACTATACAACCTATTATGAGAACAATAGGGACCTTTGATTATCAGGCTGATAGGATCAAAACCATTGGGGAATCCTAATGGCTGACCCTGATCTGTATGATTTTGTAACATTATTCCCTTCTGTTTCCTTTAGAAAAGAGAGGTCCTTAAAAGTCTGACTGTGAACAGCTCTTATACTCCACCTAGGGCACCAAATACCTGGTTGGACTGATCCAGCAACCTTTAGAGTACCTTCTCACGCCACAACCACGGGAGACATTTTTGGAGCACTGCTCTAAAATCGAAACCAGGCGACATTTCTCATATCGCCGCCAAATCCCCGAAATACACGCCGCAATAAGGAGGCAATTTGGCAGCGATATTTCCAGGACGAAATATCACCTCCAAAATATGTCTCCCGTGGTTGTGGTGTGAGAAGGTACCCTAAAGGTACCCTTAGGGAATGGATTGGAGAACACATGGGAGATATCAGGTATTGTAGAGATATCCTCATTGTCGGACACATACATGAAAAACAGGATGGCAATGACAATTCCCTCACTTTTCAGGTTATTGAAGTTGCTCCCCCACGAATGAGAGCAGGTGATTGGAATAGAAACATTTTACAGAGGGAGTCCAAATGGATTTATTGGTTGGATTCTGTCACTCCAAAAGGACTTAACGAACAATTATTCTTTGCCAGCTTTCTTTAGTAGAGAGATTTATTGCTTTTTGCTCTTGATATTGACTGTCATAATCATAATTAGGATTATTGATGTATCCTTCTCACTGTCGTCTTTCTTTCTTTTTTGGCCTCTAATATTCTTTTATTGCAGTAAGCAATGTTTCTAATGATTGCTTGTGTTAGATGATTTTCCCCTTCTTTGGCACCCCTATGATGAATCATAGATGGTGGTGTTGACCACTTAGGAATTTAGAAATTTTCAGTCATGGTCGAAAGTGTTGGCACCCTTGAAATTGTTCCAGACAATGAAGTATTCCTCCCAGAAATTATTGCAATTAGGAATGTTTTATCATACCTGTTTATTTCCTTTGTGTGTATTGGAACAACACAAAAAAACCTGTTATATAAATGGAAAATTAGAGATAATTTTACATGAGACCCCAAAAATGGACTGGATATAATTGATAGCACCCTCAACTTAATTTTTGGTTGCACACCCTTTGGAAAAAAATAACTACAATCCATCGTTTCCTATAACCACAAACAAGTTTCTTACACCCCTCACCTGGAATTTTGGACTCTTCTTTATAAACTGCTCCATGTCTCATATGTGAAGGCAGGGCCGGCCCTACCGCTGTGCGAGTTGTGCGGTCGCACAGGGCGCCGCCTGCCATGCTTCAAAGGGGGCGCTGTCGTTCCCTGGCCCTCCGCTCTGCCCCCGGCCGCCGATGTGCCCCCTGCCCTCCGATCTCCCCCCTGTGGGCTCCCCCTGTGGGTGATCTCCCCCCTGTGGTCTCCCCTGCCCTGCGATCCCTCCCCATGCCTCCTGTGATCGCCGCTGCCTGCGGTGATCACCGCCGCCCGTTCTCCTATTCCCGCTCCCTCTTCTTCCTCACCTGTCTTCTTTCTTCTCCTCTGTTCTCCCTCTTTCCTTCGGTCTTCTCCCTCTGTCCTCTGGTC